>JAZKJV010010802.1:535000-560056 GCA_037367405.1 Ottelia alismoides | reverse complement strand
TCGCAATATTCGTGTACAAAGACCATGGAGGGCTGCAGGAGGGCGTTGGTGGAGCCCACAAAGATGTTTGAGGGATGCAAGTTGCATTGCCAGCGGGCAGTTGAGGCGTCCAAGTTGAGGACTTCGCCTGCTGTCCCGGGGTTGGGGGCTGCCACTGTGCTTCCTCCAAGTGATCTTGCGCTGACGGCTTCATTGATGGGACTTAACCCTGCGGCGGCAGTGCTGTTGGGACAGAATCTTGGGTCGGTGGCTGGCGGATTAGCTGGCCAGAGTACTGGGGATTCCGGGATTGAATCCCGCTCTTGGTGCAGTGGGTCTTGGTGCTGCTTCTCCTGCTGTTAATGGCATTGGCACGGGTGCAATAGGGGCATACAATTCTCAGCTGGCTTTGCATGGTTTGGGTGCTCAGCAGAGTGGTCAGCTCCCTCAGTTGTCGTCAATGAGGTCTCAGTCAGGGCTTGTTTCTGCAGGGGCTAACCCACCTTATTACCTTGGTTCTGCAGGGGCTAAACTGCCTCATTACCACCTTAATCGTTAGGTAAGCACGCACGTTCTCTATCTTGCTTATGCATTACGTAATGCTATTAGATTTTTGGTCGGGATAATTGCTATCTTGGTAAGTTGTGGTGAAAGCTAGGTGAATAACAATGTAAGAATACCATTTGAACATCATATAGAACTAGATCGCTTTATTTTTATTAGAATTTATTATAGTGCGATATTATATGATTAAAGAGGAAGTTCCTTATGCAGTCAGGGAAGTTTTTGGCAGGCTTTAGATGCGCCTTTACATGGATTAGCCCTTCCCAATTTTAGATTGTATTTGACGTTATGAGGGGTTTAAGGTTCATGTCTGATTTAATTGAAGTTTAATAAAAAGGAAACTTTGTTTAGATTATTCTCCCCATTTTTCTTTCACACACCCTCGGTCACTCTCCATGGTCCCCAACTCCACTGCATCATCTCTTAACACATACTCCCAGTTCTTTTTTAGAACTCAAAGGATGGTCATCCAATCTTGAATGTCATTCAAGTTTTATTATAACGAGATTCAACACCTTATAATCTCATTTTACGTTGCCATTACCAATGCGACACATCCGTGATGTGTACATGGCTTTCTCATCATGTACATCATTGCCCACGTAATGGAATGTTGTTTGATGACCAATATGTTCCCTTTGTTCATGCTCATTTTCATTATAAGTTTGATTACCTATGTTCAAATTCAATATGTAAATGATATCAAATGTTTGAGAGCAACTCATTATTGATTTGAAATGGTTGAAGTTTGTACCTCTTGAAGTTGAAATATGATCACTAAAAACATGCTTGTAAACTTTATTCCATAACTTTTTATCAAGTACATCTTAGTGTTTAATTGTAATTAAACACATTTACATTTACAAATAGCTATGGAGAAAGTTTTTCACAAAAAATAATATCTATGTAAACAACAAGAATTCGACTCTAGCATGCACGAGTTATATTTTTGGAGCGGGAGGGATGGAATGAGATTTCAACATGTAATTGAGAGGTCGGAAAGTGGAAAGGACAGCCATTATGAAGATGGATAGGGAAAAATTACACGTGTTTTGAAGATGGGGGCTTGAATCTTTTCCACACCTAACAAAATTGGGTGATATATATATATGGTGTAATTTACTAGTATATTATATTACACATTTTTTGAAAGAATTATTACATAGATCATTTAATTTACCTCAAACACTTATTGAACAAATATATATTATGTGTACGTTCTATTCTTTAAGATATTGTACTTGAATATAAAGTTCATGTTTGATGCATTTTATAGTGAATGAACTCAAACTGAGTTGCTGGAAAGTGTATACTCAAATCAAATACACATGTTTGGTTTGATTAAACAATATGAGCTCTAATCCCGACATCTTTTGTAGCTCTCATCACAACCATCAGCCTTTGTCTGACTTGAAGCTTATCTATAAAGTATTTGCTCCACTCAAGGTTTTGAAAAACGGACGGTAGTTGGAGGTGGTTTCCTTGTAATTGTGGCGAGGTGTAGCCTCGAAGTGATCGAGTTGTAATCCTTAGTTTTTCTTCTGAAAAACATGCCATTTAGCGAAAAATACTTAAGAAAATTACAACATACCTAAATCTCCATACATTTAAAGTAATTGAATGATTTTTAATGTATTTTTCAGTATCGAAGAGGAATAAAGTGTTGGATACATTGTGCTTGGATTTTTAGTGTAATTCTTCATTTTCGAAGAGGAATTAAGGGTTGTATGCATTGTGCTTGGGAGTTATATTAATGTCTTTCAAACTCTCATGTAAAAATATCCTCTACTTTTTTTTTGACTTCTTTAAAATATAATTGTATGGTCAATGGCGTGGTTGAATGGAGCCGATAAAGTTTATTGATATCTATTAGCTTTTCCTTTATTACCTGTTGTATGAAATTTTAGATTTACAATAAGCTAATAAGTTGAAATACGAATATAATTTTTTTGGCAAATGTTTTGCATAAAAATCCATAACTATGCAGCAAAAATAAAGCTTATTGTTAGTTACACTATAGTTTTTTAAACCTCTCTAGTTCCCATCAAAATACTTCCTCAAGATATCTCCTTTCCTACCATTACCCAACTAAATTTTGCTAAGACAGTTATTTACGACTAGAAATAAAAACTTGTTTCATAAAAAAACTAACTTTGGCATTTGTATCTTTGGGTTGAGCACATCAATCAACCTCTTCATTGCATTCATTAATATCTACAACCGGTAAATCATCTAATCTTTATTTAAAACAAAAAAAATGAAAAGGGAAAACAATAGTTGCAAGGTTGTAGGTGGAAGAGAAAAAAAGTGAAAGAATTTCTGCATCCGAGGCACACATCTTGTCTCGCCCATTGTCTCAGGACCGCCTCGACCTTTTGAGGTTAACGTCTTGTCAAAGCAGTGTTGCAGAAGTTGGTATTTGATATTTAGTCGGCGGGGTCATTGAATAGAGAATAATCGGTATTCGGTGATTATTCAGAATTATTTGATTTTGATTTTTAATTATTTTAAATATAAGATTTAATTCTTATACATATATTCTTATATATTTATACGCATATAACCATCAATTAACAAGAATCCATGATAAAAGTACCAATTGACGAGATACATATATGAATCTTTGACATTTTTAGTTATATTGTTATAAATGGTAAGCCTTCGGAATTAAAAAATAAAGTAAATAACATAAATCCAGCAATCGACCAATAATCAGCCGAATTGTTGGACCGACTATTCGGTCACATGCCGACTATTGGCCGAATATTATTTGTTCAGTTGGGGACCCCTACACTGCATAGTCGGGTCGACTATTCAGTATAATCGGCCGACTATTGCAACAATGTGTCAAAGTATGTGAGACGATTGCCTCAAGGCTAAAAAACCTTGCCTTGTCTCGAGGTGTATGCCTTGGTTGCCTTGAGTCTATCCTTTTTATACTATGATTATAATACATCATTTTTTTAATGTATTAGAAACTTACCATTTTCAAGTTCAATGTTATTCTTAGATTTTGTTGTAGCTCCTATTTAATCTAATACTTATCCCACATGATGAGCATTGTTCGAAAATTCATCCATGGAAGGAAATATCGCGATATATCGGCGGTATATCGCCGGTATATCGATATCGATATGGGACCGATATGGGCACCGATATGGCTATATATTTTGTTTTCCAGGTATTTTCTTCACAAAGGCTCGTCGATATGGTCGATATTTCGGCGATATATCGTCGAAATATCGTATCGATACGATATCGAAATGATATCGATACCAATACGGCCTTCCATGGCATCAGAGTGTATGTCTCAAGGCTAGGCGTGCCCTTTTAGCATTGAGACGGATGCCTCAAGCTGTGTTAGCAAGGCGTACGCCTCGAAGGAAGACCTCGGTCCTGTGGCAGTAACAGTGTTGCAGAAGTCGGTATTCGATATATAGTCGGAGGGATCATTAAATAAAGAATAATCGGTATTCAAGAGAATATTCTGAATTATTTGGTTATGTATTTTTTCATTTTAAATATATAAATGATTATTTAAAAAAAATTCCTTAAATATAAGGAAAATGCTATAGATTTTTTTTACCAGGAACATTTAAGTTATAATTTTAGGAGATATGGTGATTATAAAATTGAGTACGGAGGCAAGCAAGAATCAGAAAATGTAACTATCAAGGAGGAATAGTTGATCACAACTGATAGAAACTTAAGAAACATTTAAATATTTAAATATTTGCAATAAGCATTTGAACTGAGTTTTGTGAATGGGCCAAATATTCGTAAAATCTTGACACATAAAATCCACTCTATACTAACGTCACAATCAAATCAAACTGAGTATGTGTAGCCATCACCTATCACTCACGTACTTGTCAGCAAATCTATACTAACCTCTCTCATCAAATCCATGTGTAGCATACTATTTATAAAGTAAATTACCTCATCAGATCATATCATCATACACATTTATAACCCAACTACTATCCAAACGTCCAAAAATCACATCAGGAGCAAAATTGTATGCTGTATGCAACATCTAAATATGAAGACCATGTGCAAGGAGCTGGAATCACATTTAAATACTATAACATGTGCATATTTTATATATAAAATTATAATTACCACGTGCAACAGCTGCAAGATCTTCAAGATAAGCTCTGCAGCAAAATCTTCTCTCCGATCAGTGGCACAACATGATCTTCAGAGCGATGAAGCTCTTCGAGCGATGTTGTTCTTCGATCAGCAGCAAAGGAAACTCCAAGTCAACGCCAAGCACTCGAATAATGGCGAAGGGATGCCCATAAGCTCGCTCCAAGTCAACCTGGAGCCACTCGGAGGTCAGCGATGGTGCACAACAGCTTGCAAGTTTGTGTAGCGTCATATTGGGGGATGGTTAGGGCAAAATGGTATCAGGGGAGGGTTTCAAAAGGGTTTAATTTCAGTTGGGTAATCGAGTCAGATCTTGAGGGTTGATGGACCATATCAAAAAGGGAGAAGAAGTAATGCTCATTCGGCCGTCACTTTTGTAATATTCGACTGAATAGATCGAATGTTCGATCGAATGTTCTTATTGTGTGAGGTGTGGGGTGACCAAATAGAATATTGTTATTCGGTCAATATTCGATCCAAGTCGAATATTCCGTAATATTCGGCCATTATATTATGTATTCGATCGAATACTGCAACATGTTATTGATTTTTTTATTTTTATTTTTAAGTGTTCTCAATTATCCCAATATTAGAACAAATGTTAAAGCGTCATATATGTAACTTGTTAATTGGTACTTTTATCTTGTGATCTTATTGATGGATGGCCATGTATGTATAAATAATATATATATGTATAAATTATATATATTAGACTTATTTTTTATATTTAAAAAAATAAAAAATACTTAATTGAATAATTTTGAATATTCTCCCGAATATCGAATATTCTTTATGCAGTGACCCCTTCGACGACTTTTGCAACATTGTTGGTTGACTATTCGGCCGAATACCTGATTATCCGGCTTGAATATTCGATTTGGCCGAATAGCGACCAAATATAGATATTCTATTCGTACACCCCCGAATTGACTATTCAGATGGGTTATTTGGTGTATTCGACATAATGTTGCAGCGATGGGCGGTGAGGCGAAGGTGAGGCGTGCAACTCGGTTTCAATATGTTTTTATTTTTTCATTCTTTTACCTCAAAAACTTGAGCCATCTTACCATGACCGTTTTCCTTTTTATGTTTCGCACAAAAAGAGAGCTGAAGTTGTTGCTCTTTTGGCGAAAAAACTCTGCGCATATCCCTAATCAGGCTATTAAATGAAGGCCGTTTGTAAAAAATAGAGTTAAATATCAATTCATTAGCTTTTTGTACATACAAAATATGATATAAATATGCTATTAGAAGATATACCAATTGAAAAATAAACTTCAAAGATTCCATTTAACTACAACATTGGCTGTACAAAATTTTTTAGGAATTGGAAAATTTAAGAATTCGAGAAAAGCATTTGACATTTTTCATATAAAACATTTAAATATCATATAAGACCCCAAGCTATTCTATTCATCCCATTATTCATCTTTAAAAATTACAGTAAAAACATTTAATTACTTTAATATATAGGAATTATGCTATACTTTTTTTCCAGTGTTTTGTAAACCGGATCCGATCGGCCAGTTCGATCGGTCCTACTGGTGAACCGTGCCTGGACTGGTTCGGTTAACCGGTTCTTGCCAGTTCGGTTCAGATTTCAAATTTAAACAACCTGCCTGGTTTAACCTATTATTTTTAACTCGGTTTAACTAGGTTCAACCAAAGTTGCATCGCATTTAATTTTTAATTTATTTAAAAATAATGTTGGTAGTGAGAGTTGAAGCCATGACCTTTGACTACCAATTTCAAACTCCTAACCAACTTATCTAACATAACTTTTTGCTTGTGGGGGGTTTTAAAAATAATTAAACTATTATTATGTTATAAAGCAACTAGTCCAAATAATATATATCTATCCATCTATATATCTATATATATACATGATATGTATTAAGCGTGCAAAAATCGGCCGAGTAGGCCGACTAGTCTGCCTGATTACACGACTCGGTGGGTTGGTCGATCCGATTATGTATATTTGGCCTTTAGTCAGGTAACTCGATTAGTCGGGCCGACTAGTCGGGATAGTCGGCCGACTAATCGACCGATTTTTGCAAGACGAGTCCGAGAAATCGAAATCCGAATGCCCATGTATGGAGGTTTTAGGTTACTGTTAGACAATAACCTAAACACACGCACACCCAATCCTTCGAGCACCCTTCCAGGCGTTCATCCCACGATCTCCCGTCACCTTCTTCAAACCCCGATCGCCGCGTGCTCTGATTCCGGCCGCCGTTTGCTGCTCTGGTCGCCGCCTGCTCCCTCTGATCGCCGCCTTGCCTCGGTCGTCGCCTGCCTTAGTCGCCGTCTACCTTAAGAAATCACGGTTAGTTTTTTTTTTGACTTTTTTATAATAGTTTGTTGGATCCATTGATACTCTGATAACAATATTCTTGTACTCTCTTTTGGCTTATTCCAACGGAAAAAACTCCATCTTTCATTTTGAGAATCACTGGATGAGCAAAGATATTTTATGTGATCCAATCTTGGGATTGGCCTATAGGCTTTGAGAACCCATTTCACTCTTGAATCGTTGAGATTAAACAACTTATAAATTTGATGAAAACATGGCATCTGGAAAATATCTTAGGTTATTCTAGCTCTAGTATAATCAAGCACGAAACATTCTTGATTTGAACTCACCATCCTTCGTCAAGGATGGAAACCACATTCGTGATCTTTACCAATCCCTGAAGGTCTCAAGAAAGAAGAGCGCTCGAGATACAATGTGAGATACCTCTTAGAGGGAAACTCAAATACACTTTTTCTTAAAACATTACTATTGTAAAAGCTAATAGAAACCACATTGACTCACTTCGATTCGATACCCTCATATCAACTCTACTAAAGATTTCAATGGTTTTCTGCAATTATTATTATATAATTGTTACTAATGAGGAGTGATCCTATGAGAGCAAAAAGTTGTGAGAGCATGAGAGGAATGATTCTGGACCAGATGATTCTGTTTTCTCTCTCTTGGCTGAATCATGTGGTACAGAATCACTTCTCTCATGCTCTATGGTTTTGAGTGTTGGCATGTGAACCATAGACAATTGGACATGTGCAGAGAATGGTTGTAGCAGAAATGAAAATGCTAAGGTGGATGTGTGGACACACACACACACGTAAAGATCGGATTCGGAATGGTGCAATCAGAAAGAAAATTGGTGTAGCTCCGATCGAGGATATGATGCGAGAAAATCGCTTAAGATGGTTTGGTCATTTGCAATGAAGATCAACTGATGCACCAGTAAGGAGATGCGAGTGTTGGGATGTTGAGCCGGCTAAGAGAGGATGAGGACGACCTAAGAAGTGTTGGAAAGAGACTATACGAAGGGATCTTAGTTTTGCGGATATAAGCCCGGGATTGATCCACAATAGATCTGAATGGAGGCGAAGAATCCATGTAGCCGACCCTACTTAATTGTGGGAAAAGGCTTTGTTGTTGTTGAGATGGCCACAACTTCCACGAATGTCACTTCTGGTAGCGACTTGTCCTTCTACGTGCCGTCGAGATTAAGTGATAAGCATTGCAATTTGGATACCTTTCAAACCGTGCGGATCCAAACACGGTTACTTGCAAGTTTTGCAAGAAGTTAGTGAAAGGAGGGGTTTTTAAGTTCAAGTCATCTTGCGCATCGTAAAGGCAACGCGGCCGTATGTCCTAAGGTGGACGAAGAGACGAAGAAGATGATGATATCATACTTGGATGACGTTGCTAGAAAGAAGAGTTAGAAAGCCATTGAGGCTGCTGAGATGAGAGATGAGATTGATATCGACATTGTTGGAGATGCTGGAGCTGTTAAAAGACATTGATTTTCTGAATCTCTGGAGCAGACCGCCGTCGTTCAAGGATCACGCCAGATGAGCATAAAAGATTCTTTATCTAAGGACCTTCGTGAAAGAGTTGTCTCCTATATATGCAACTGGGCATATACATCAACGATCCCTTTCAATGCATTGACCACGAAACAATTCAAGCAGATGGTGGAGACAATTGGGATGTATGGTCCATGTCTCAAGATTCCTACGAGGTATCAGATTAACGGTCCATTTTTGAAGAAGGCGATCAAGAAAGTATCTGATGACTTGCAATGCCATCGCATTACATGAAAGAAGACAAGGTGCTCTATAATGACTGATGCATGGACGAACATGCGAGGACGGAGGATCATGAACTTCTGTGTCAATTGCTCCTTGGGGACTTCATTTTTGATGTCCATAGATTCTTCTGACGAGACACACATCGCCGATTACATCTTCCAGCTCGCGGATGAGTGCATAACTGAAGTTGGCGTGGAGAATGTTGTTCAAGTTGTTGCGGATAATGCTTTGGCAAGTGTAGCAGCATGGAGATAGCTTCTCACAAAATATCCCCAGATTTGGTGGACTTCCCGTGCTGCTCATTCCATTGATCTTGCTTTGGAGGAGATCAATAAAGATTTGAAAGTGAATAGCGCAATTAAAAATGCGTGGACACTCATAATTTTTATTTATGCTCACACTAAAACTTTGAGCGTGATGCATAAATTTACAAACAAGAGAGACATCGCTAGACCAGGGCAAACGAGGTTTGCTACTACTTTTCTCACTCTTGAAAGCATTATAGAGAAAAATACAAGCTTAGGTTGATGTTTTCGTCAGATGAGTGGAGGACACGCGGATGGTATAAGACCAAAAAGGGAGAATAAGCGACATCCATAGTCTTTAGTGCTACTTTTTGGAACCACACCACATTTGCAATCAAAATTTTTACACCTTTGATTCGTCTATTACGTACGGTTCATGCGGATCGGTGCCCATTCATGGGCTTTGTTTATGGTGGGCTTGAAGAGGCAAGGAGAGAGAGATAATTGCAGTGCAGCTTTTAATAGCGTGGAGTCATCTTAGAAGTTTTTTGTGGATGCTATTATATCCAAGATCAAGGGCAGGCTTGACACTCCATTGCATCTAGTGGCTTACTTTTTGAACCCATCTTTCTTTTACAACGAGTGTGGTGGTGATGTAGATATTATGACAGTGTTCAGAAAATCGGCCGAGTATATCGTATATTCGGCCGCATACTCATACTCGGAAGCGTTGGCGCTCCGAGTATGACCAAATCGGAATTTAGGCGGGTCAGATCGCATACTCGGCCGAGTATGCGGTATATGCGGCCGAGTATGCGGTCGATTTTCAAGTAAACATTTTGTAAAACCCAAACCTAAACTCAGACAACCGACCTAACGCTCTTTTAATTAATGTTTTGCTCATTTGACTCTATTATTTTTTATCCCAATAGTTTTGTTCCTTGTACCTTCAATTCTTTATTATTATATTCAAGAGATATAATATTTAGATGATATTAACATGATATTAAAAATATATTTATATTTTTAATAATAAAAAGTTCCAAACCGCATAAAATCGCATACTCCCCGCATACTCTCCCGCATACTCTCTATGCAATGACCCCTCAGATTGAATACCACATACCGCCTTCCTGAACATTGTATTATGGTGAAGAGAGGTTTTATGGATTGCATGGACAGATTTTAACTTGATTTGGATATACAAGATGCTATCACCACAAAGGAGCTTCTTGATTACAGAAATGACTGTGGGACATTTGGGAAGCCATTAGCCATGAGACAGAGGATGAGAAATGATGAAAATTTCGATCTAGGTATTTCAAGCATTATTTTCAATTATTGTCATTTAGATCATCTTTGATTTCATTGACTTATCATTTCTTAGCTAATTGGTGGTACAATTATGGAGATTTGTTACACCACATTTGAAAGACATGGTCATCAAGATCTTGAGCTTGACTTCTGCATCCTTTGGGACTGGATGTGAGCGTAACTGGAGTACGTTTGACTCGGTAATGACTCTAGGGACCCACCTAATAGAAATACTATTAGTAAATTAATAATTGATATAGTCATTAATCACAATTTTTGTAATGTTGCTTATAGATCCATACCAAGAAGAGAGACATGTTGGAGACAAAGAGGCTAAATGATCTTGTGTATGTTCGTTTCACTTCCAACCTCATGGAACATCGACTTGAGAAAGAAAAAGATCCTCTTTCCTCACGTGATCATGCACATTTAGGTGAATGGACTGGAGAGGTCAATGTACAAGCTCAAGATGAAGAGGTCTTTCTAGGTTCCGGATTGACTTGAGGTGCAGTGGCTCATGCAAGTGGTGCTGAAGAGAATTTGGAGTTGAGAAGAAGCCAAAGAGGTAAACATGGCAAGGGAGCTTCATCTTCGAACTCAAACATTGCACCTATAAATGAAGAAGAGGATGAATTTCTACCTGAAGATATAGATTACGAGGAAGATGATGAAGAAGAGATTGAGTTGGATGATGACCTTGATGGAGATGAATGATTTTTTTACTTGTTGCTTGAATTATTTTTGGTTTGACATGTTGTATCTCTTTGTGAACATTAGCTAATGTTATGTAGCCAACATTTGTTCTTAACTTGCTACTTTTTTCCTTCAATTGCTTCTTTTTTAGCTCCTATAAAATTGAAAATCGCTAAATGTATGTAAAATTTTTATTGAGTATATGTATAAGAAATATATATATTTAAAAAAATAAAATAATTCAAAACTGAGTAATGCCAGACTAAATCCGATTAGTCGCCCGACTGCCGACTAATCCTTAGTCAGTGACTCGGCTGAACGAGTACCGACTACCGACTTCTACAACCTTGATATGTATGACATTTAATGGTGCACACGAAAAAATATTTTTAAATATATATTATTTCATTTTGGTTTGATTATCCGGACCCCTAATATCTAGTTGTGGAGACCGGATTCAGCCACTTTTTTCTTACTGGTCCGATTTAATCTGGTTTAAAATAATGATGACGTCATAATCTAGTTGAATTGGTTTGATTACATGGTTCAACCCGATCCGACCATTTCATTAAGGTTTCCGGTTCGATTTCAAAAACATTGCTTTTTTCTTAATATTATATCATATTTTGTTGATTAAATTACAAAAATATTTTGAAGAAAATGAGGCTTACGCCTCGATTTCCTCGAAGCTATGCCTCACCTTGATTCAAGGTAACTGCCTCGTTCGACATTTTTTCATACCCTGGTCACTAGTAATACAAAACGTTATCCTATCCTATTGTTTCTACACAACTTCAATACAATTCTCAACTTTCGTTAAAAATTTGACTATATTGCAAATCAATTAATTGTTTAGTCTAGTAATCATCTTTGTTTTACATTTAGTTAATAAATAGTTATAGTAATTTTTGTATCCAGGTTGTATAGTTATAACACGTCTTTTCTATATTTTTTGGAGGTTATTTTTAAGTAGATCTAAACACCCAACTCATTTTTTATTTGTTATACTGATGTAAAATATGAAGCTATCAATATATTTTTTCTTAAAAATTTTAAAACGACAAGGACATTGAAGAACAATTGCCTATATGTATTTTAACATGAGTATAAGTTATCAATCTTCCTTTCAAAAATTTAGGCTTATGTCTTGACTGCCTCAGGCCTATGCGGTTATGCCTCACATAATATTCTGAAAATCATCTCGATTTAACTTACATTTTTTAAAACAGAAATCATGGTAGAAAGGTTTATGTTCCTAAAAAGGATAGAAAGGATAATGTTCCTAAAAAAGATAGAAAGGATAAATAACTAGCTCTCTCATGAAATAACGACACAATTTTGAAAAACCCATTTGTCCTTTCTAACACCGATCTGCTACCATTTGTCTGTCTATTATGAGTGATGCCACTATTAGGATGGCTCCACCAGCTCTTCTTTATTGGTTGTCATCTTGCAAGATCCTAAATTTCTCCTCATTTCCCAACAATTGGTTCAAAATTGGCCGTAGTAACTATATGTGTTCCAAACTCTTTCAGAACATTGAAAGATTCAAAACCCTTTGTGGCAGATCAACACTCTTCTCACTTGTCATTACTTTTTTTTTCGAAGGATCACTTGTCACAACATGTAAAATCTTGTCACCGCACACATTTTCTTGGTTATGCACACTTTTTACTTAACCAAACAGATGCGTTGCCCCCCCCCAAACCCTTTTTAGACGAATCCTCTCATTTTTATTTATGTATTTGTTTCTTTCTATTGTCAATGATCATGATTCATGGAGTCAAATGCCGATTTTGGCATCATTAAGATAAAGTGTGAAAATAGAAATTTTGGATAATTTTGTTGATATTGTTGTAAAACATGGATATGACTCGAAAAATAAATTTGTAGGAATTATGGTTTTCAATGTTTCGTAACTAATAGATGAGATATAAACACATAGGTAAACATCGACATATCTTTTAGAAAACATAAGGGATTTTACACATGTGCCCATCTTTACATCCTTAATTACAATATGGTCCCTCTATAATTACGAATTACACATTGGCTAATGGACAGTGACTACCATGGCTTTAAAAAATATGCCTTGAGGTACCGAGGCGTAAGTCTTAAAACATTTTTTCATGAAAATCATCTTGAGGTTATAGCCTCAGTCTGGATATCCGAGGCATACGCCTCATAGATTCGAGGTGGTACCGAGGTGTTGCCTCAATATGATGTGCATTTTCTGGGGTAAATATAAATAATAAATTATAAAAAAGCTACACTTTTGCAATAATTTCAAAGCTATAAAGCATATGTTAATCACAAACATATGAATCACAGTCACAATATATTTAAAATTGTTGTCCATCTCCGATTCTCTAGTAACAAACATCATATATTGAATGAAACCTATATATCATCACAAGACTTAAAAAAATCATAATATCATTGTAGGTTAGTCTTGAATATATTATTTCATAGATGTATATTATTAATACATTTATATTAGGATTTTTATGACTTGTGCCCCTTCGAGATATTGTGATATTAGTTATGCCCATCCCTTTTTCAGGAATATCAATTGTGCCTCCGACTTATCATTCTTTCACTTGTGCCCCTCCGTTAAATTTAGCCATCAATAACTTGAACTTAACCGGGGTTTTTTCAAATCATGGTGAGATTAATAGAGCTATAACTGTCCAAACACTTCCCCCACCCATCCTCCTCCTTCGACCCATCCTCCTGTGCCCTACGCCTTTCAACCTCCTCCTTCATCATCCTTGCCGATGCATGGAACTTTGTCGACTTCAATTGCAGGTGGGGGTGGAGGTTCTCCCTGGTGAGTCGACTGCGTGCGGTGGATCAACGAGGAATCTTTGTGGCTTCACTGTCGAGGGGTCAAGGTCGTACGGTGGTGGTTGCGATGGAAGAGCTGGGGGCGAGGGGGGGGGGTGGGGGTAGAGGAGGAGGAGGGAGGCTTGGATGAGCATGGGGCGATGTATGAGCAGAGGGGGGAGAAGGCTGGGGTGGAGGAAGGGGGAGTATCAAGGGGCCGACAGAGTACGAACGGGCGCTGGAGGAGGGGTAAGGGGAGGAGGGGGAGCCGGAGGAGGAGGTTGGGGCAGAGGAAGGGGCCTGAGGGGGATGGGGAGGAGGTTGGGGTAGAGGAAGGGGGATGGGGAGGATGCTGGAGCGGAGAAGGGGGAAGGAGAGGAAAGACCAAAACGACCATTTTTTAAATTTAAATCTCCTTGTGTTCTCAAAGTTAATGTCTGTTTGCGTTGGGTATGTATGACAACTAACCTGAGAAGCACACGTAATAGAAAGATAAGAAGTCATAGACTCAACTGATATTCCCCCAAAGGGAGGGGTATAACTGATTGCAATGTCTTAGAGGGGCGCAACTGGTAAAAACCCTTTATATTACAATCATTATTAAGTCAAGAAAATCACGCAATTGTATAATGATTGTTTTGAATTAGTAGGAACAAATTTTTTATCAACAAATGATAGTCAATTGCGTGTGTAATTACAAAGCGAATGGTATTCATATTTTTCTAAGAATACCAAGAATTCACATGTTTACAATATTAATATTACATATCACAAATTCAAACTAGCATATACGGTTAATATGATATATTGTGTACATCTATTCAATTTGAAAGTATTTAACTTTAGGATTTATGATAATACATTTTGTAAATATATGAAGTTTGGATTTTATGATAATCTAATTATGTTTAATAATACTTCTACATATATTTTCTCTATAAATTGAGGCTTATGTCTCGACTGCCTCGAGGCTTACGCATAGCCTCAATAACAGAGAATCGCATCGATCCGCCTCACATTTTTTATGGCTTTGGTGACTACCATTGCATGATAGATACCTCTGTGTTAACTTTACGCCTTATTGTTAACATTACATATACCGTTGAATGTTGACAAATTTAT
Organism: Ottelia alismoides; assembly: GCA_037367405.1. Taxonomy (NCBI): domain Eukaryota; kingdom Viridiplantae; phylum Streptophyta; class Magnoliopsida; order Alismatales; family Hydrocharitaceae; genus Ottelia; species Ottelia alismoides. Next base: position 545,060 of record JAZKJV010010802.1, on the reverse strand, counting down.
CATTTTTGACATTTTTGTTTGATCATGTCGCTCATTCCCCTCTCCATCATCCCCTCCATCTCTCCTGCTCAAATTTGCCTCCCCTTTTGACGTCACCACCTCTTTCTCCAGCATACTATATTCATCCCACTATGCTCACTCTTTCTAAATCTGACACCAACTTTATTCCAGATTCGATGCCCCTTATGATTTGAGATGGGAGGTGGAAGGGGGTCAAGATGGCTACCATAAGGGAGGGTGAGGATGACGGTGTTGGCGGGGCAGTTAACCATCGAGGAAGGTGGTTGCAATGGATGTGAAGATGCCTCGTCAACAACGAAGGGCTCTGGGGGAGGGAGCGTTAGTAGTTGAGGATGGCGACATTTCACGATTTTGAAGATGTAGAGATCCAGGAACTACATCGATGTTGATAGGTTCCAGAGCATGGGAAGTGGAATTGCACAGTAATTTGCTTTGAGCGGAGGGTCGTTGGATTCTAGAGTACTGGAAGGGGAATAACACTTTCATGTGCTTTGAGCGGAGGACCCGCTCAATTAACGGTGAAGGATGGCAGTGGAGAGTCACATGTGCGGGGTGGTGCTTTATGTGCATCGACAATAGATGGGTTGGGTCGGGACATTGTGATGGCCTCACATCGTTTGAGCATCATGTTCAAAGATGGAGGGCAAAGCAACTGGAGTTATTGTTGACTGGGGTGTCTTGAGGGAGCAATCGTGCTATTGAAAGGTAAGCAATCCGAGCAGCACCGAGTGTGGGTTTGCATGCAATGACTGCAGTCGGAGCAACCACAAGGAGATCACCCTCTTGATGCTTCTTCCGTTTGACCTTGTTTGGTTTGAGTGTGAAGTCAGGGTGGGGGGAATGGTCGGAGTATGTATGGTAGGAATGTGATCATTGCGGAGGATGGCATGAATGTGTTTAGGGTTTGCATGCAATGACTGCAGTCGGAGCAACCACAAGGAGATCACCCTCTTGATGCTTCTTCCGTTTGACCTTGTTTGGTTTGAGTGTGAAGTCAGGGTGAGGGGAATGGTCGGAGTATGTATGGTAGGAATGTGATCATTGCGGAGGATGGCATGAATGTGTTATTTTAGGGGAAGGGAGGTGCTGGGTGAAGGTAATGAAAGGGATAATGGCATAAAAGGGGGATGAGTGGAGAAATGGATGTTTATCTGGTTGGATTATCTCAAGGGGTGGTTGCATGATGTAATCACCGATTGGGAAATTAATTTAAATTAAGGTTTTCGTCAATTTTAGTTGATCATTGATTTTGTTTTTATTAAATAAATGATATTTGATTAAAATTTAACACTTATGGTAGATAATTTTGGTTAAAGATATTTTAGGGATCAATTAAGCTTTGTTAGTGGTCAATGTTCATTTTCCTTATTTATTTTGCAATTCGCCCCTCCATTGTAGAAAACAAGTTATGTTGTTATGAAATTATGAATTGATTTTCAGTTCGCAATTCTACTCTAAAATTATCTTTTCCCCCACACCTCCACTCTCTAGGATTTCTTTTCTCAACCCCGATTTCTTCGTCAACCCGACATCACATTCCTAGTTCTCCTTTCCTCTCTTCCCTAGTTTTTCATCTGCATCAAATGGTATGAGTGCATGGATATTGAATCGTTCCCACGATTTAACGACCCTATCGAGTATTGGCAAACGAGGTTTGAGTTGAGTTGTCTTGAGTCATGGAAGGAAATATCGCGATATGTCGCCGATATATCGATATCGAGATGAGACTGATATGGGTACCAATATGGCGATATTTCCTCCTTTTCAGGCATTTCCTTCAGAAAAGAGCGTCGATATGGGCGATATATTGTCGAAATATCGATCGGCACGATATTGAAACGATATCAAAATCGATATGGCCTTCCATGGTCTCGACCATTACTTGCATTTGCATCAGAAACGGTTGAAACGTCTCCTGTTGAGCATTAAACTACAACAGTTGGACCCTTTCATCACGGAGGATATAGTTCGCAACACATGTTCATTAATCACGGAACACGTATTCATTCATGATGAAACTTTGATCAGTACAACGGTGAGTGGCGGGGCCTCAAAGCGAACCTGTTGGTGTATACTGCTTGGTAGTTGAGCCTTGTGTTCTCCAACGTATAATTGTGCTCGAATTGACATGTCCAAGTCGAAGTCGACCCTTTTCCCATCATCTCATCGACTATTGATTATGCTAGAACCTCTCCCACTTGAAGAGAGAAGGTCAAGTAGAGGTACACCAAACTAGAGAGAGGATAGAAGCGAGAGGCTCATGAGTGAGTGAAAGAGAGGGCGCGTGTAAGTTTGATTAAGCCTAGTAGGTAATGGAGCTGAGGTGGAAATTTCCCTTTTGCTATCACCCTTGTCCCGAAGTGGTCTCATCGATACACAAGTGAAGTCCCTTGCCTCAGATCAAAAAAAGAGGATGAGAATCGACGAGCCTTCCGAACGTCCTGAACTGCATTTATAGCGAATGACTGGCTCATCAGGAAAGGACAAGGAAAAATACATAATGAGCTTATTGATATTGATGGACGAGGAGAAATTCTTGTTAACTCTTTAAACTGACTATACCTGCTGGTGATTGAGCATGAAAGAGAGCCCTAGCTCCTAGGGGATATTGCAACTGTTATAATATATTCATCGATTATCAGACCTTTCGTTGCCCCTAGGTTAAAGGACTCCTCTTTTTCCTCGTTACTGATTAATGATCATTATGCATTGCTGGTCAGCTCATCCATTATCTGGTATGTTCAGGTGGGGATCTTGGACTAGAGGATTATAAGCCCGAGGATTGAAATCTAGTTTCAATACAACACACATATGCTAAAGACATTAACTCTCATGGATCTAATCAAGAACAATAAGATGTCGAAATGGATGATGAATGTCCTAAAACTTCTGTCCAGGTTGTTTCTAAACTTGCCGATTCATTAGCATCTCCTAGAGAAATAATGCTGCCACCTCTGTTGTAACCTGCCTTGTCGCTACAAGTCCTTGTGGTTACGCGAAATTCTCCACCATCTTCCTCGCCTGCGCACATGCACCGCCCTCACCAACATTCCACCACATGAGGCCTCCAAATCGTATCTTTACACACATCAAGGGCAAGGATTTGTACCAACATGCGTGCGCCTGAGAAGTCGTCCACCACCACTTATTGTATATGCTGCAACCCATGGAGCACCCTTTACTGATCTCACACTTGTAGGCAACAATCAAGGCATCACTTCTGCAACTCTCGGAGTTGTCGGTATCGCCACCTTCCCCGATGTGGGTGCCTCCCTGTCGACAGTTGACGGTTGTGTTGCGTTTGTGGTAAGTTGGTAACAAGCGTCGCCTCCACGAGGGTTGCCGCTATTGTCGATATCCTCGACCCCCTCTCATCCACATCTAGGTGTTGACCCATAGCCTGCGTCCTCAGCCTGTTATTGGAGTTGGAGACGCCATCTTCACAAAGCGTGCCATCGTCCTTCCCATAAGCTCTATCGACGCTACATTTGCCATTGCGTTGTGCATCACAGACACCACCTTATCTCTCACCGCCATCATTGGCTGGGCGGCTAATGGGAGCCCCAATGACCAATCACCCAAGCTATTGTGTTTATAGTGGGAGCACGCATAATATGTATTATTTCTTTTAAAGGATAAGCTATAATATTATTATAAATAATAGTAGAAAACCTAGTGATACATGAGGCTATATAGAAAACATAGATCGTACGCTTATTATATAAATAGAACTTGCCAACGGGGCAATATAATCAATCCTTTCCAAAAAAGATACATAATTATTGGGAGTGTGAGATATTTTGCTGATATTGGTCGATTTTGAGAATTTTACCATGGAGTATTCACATTTTGTTTATATTTTGCCACATCAAGATATACCAGGGGAAATCCTGGAATTGGAAAGCATAGTGCATACAGATATATGTTAGATGGGAATTTGATTTTGAGAAAATTTATCTGAATTTCATTAAAATTTGAAGATATGTTTTCGAAAATATTGACAGAGTCGGGGTGGGGGGATCGACCCAAACATCCCACTTCCTTCTCCATCTATGCACTTTTTCTTTTCCCCTTTCTCACCACCTCTAACAACCTTTTGATGCAAATACTGTGATACACAAGATAAAAATACAGAAGATAGAGAGAACTGGAGAACAACCTAAAATGGAGGATTTTGGTGGAAAAGTGCAGTGAATAGTGAGTGGAAATAGAGGAGGAGATGAGCGAAGATGGGAAAACTCCAAACATATATTACTTCATATTTAAATTTAAATCCACCCATACGAATAGGGGACGTGATTCCAAATAACATAAATAAAACACACAACATTAACAATCCATAATTTCCACCTTATTTAGGTAAATAAACTATTGATGCTGTTTTTATAGATTAATCAATCTCTCGATATTTTTAAACTATTACACTTTTGAATTGCCTCCTAATTTAGGTAAGTACATTATTCGTGCTATTTTTTACGGATTAAGTGATCTATGATATTTTTTAACATATACACTTTCACACTTTCTGACAGGCTGAAATTCGATGAAAAACTCTAATTTTGACCAAATGCATAATTAGTGTTGGCATCAACTCTTCTCCAATTCGAAAACTCGTCTTTGGGTGAATTGCTTGATGATCATTGAACGTCATGAGAAGACTTGACTGTAGTGCACTCAAGTTAGTGGTTGAAAATTTAATGTGGCACACGAGGTGAAACTAGCATCTTTGCATATATTCTTTTTGAAAATATTGTCCATTTAAATCGAGTCATAGTCAGAGATCTACAGGGTTTACAACAGATGAATCGTAGAGTTTGAGGTAGTCATGTATTGAATGGACTAGAAGATGGCGTGGAAAAGGAATTCTAGATTGATATATTGAGAATGAATGCTAGCCCTTTATATATAGGAGTAGGCTCGGTCAGGAAAGGTTCATATAAATAAGAAAATACAAAACTACCCTGAAGGGGTCACAACTCTGCTCTACTTTAACACTACCCTCATGTTAGAGAATATATATCTAACACATTCAGCTTGCGACGACATTACTTGAAGGAGGCTTTATCTAGAGTGTGCCTTGGTGACATATTTGTGGTCTTGTCGGTAAAAGAAACACCACTAGTTTGTAGAAGTCCTTGCTGGATGTGTTCTGTGAAATGGTAGTTAACCTTCACATGTTCAGTTCTCTCGTGATATATGGGGTTGTATGCTATGTGCATGATTGTGGTATTTTCACGCCTCAGCTCCATCACTTGTGCTTGCGGCTGCTAAGCACAACATATATCCACTGCATCTCCACTGCTATATGGGGTATTGCCTTGTATTGACTCTTTGCATTCTCGGATGCTGTCGCTTGTTTCTTGCTCCTCTATATAACAAGATTGCCCTCAAGGGAAGTGCATAAAGTTCGTTATGCACTTCTATCTGTCATGTAGTCTATATAGTCGAGTTCATGCTGTTTTGAATAAGTATATTATCCATGCTATTTCAAGATTTCTCAATAAAATCTAGCGAGGTTAGTGTCTGCATGGATAACTTATTTAAAATGCTGATTAATCCAATTAAGATGCAAATTTTCAGATGAGAGGACTTTGTGAGCTCATATGCACTTTTAGAGGTTCCAAATACATGTAACCGTCATTTGATGGTCACCCTCTCATCCCAATCTGAGGACCACCTAACTTGTTGTTTGGGTGGGATTGCCTACCTTGAGTACCAACATACATGATCCTAGAGTGCTTAAATCTATTTTCAAGTTTTGAATATATACATTAGTGTGGATAAAAATGTGTTGGAATTCACTAGGCCATGTTATTTGAGGATCTATGTTGAGATTGATTTTCTTCAACCTGTAATCCCTCTTGTAATGTTAAGGAATGAGTCTCAAGTGTTTAAGAAGAGAATCATTTATGAGAAAATTCCCAGATCTGTTCTGACTTCTGATTGTTGTGCGATTGCATAGACATTGGAAATTTGGAAGAGTGTAAGATGTGAAAAGAAAGAAAATGGTAAGAAGACGTAATGAGCTGAGGAAAAAATGTCACTGTTGGTTGAAAGAAAGATGTCACACATGGGGGATCTGAGATTCTGCAAACAACCAGACGTTGATTTGGTTGATCAGGTCTATCATCAGGTGTCTAACCAGCAATCTTCTTATGATGCTGGTCTCCCTTTGCAACATTCTAAAGCTTTAGCCAAATGTGGAGACCTATTTCAGAGGATGCTGGTGGAGGCTTCAAAATCCATTTAAATTGAATCAAAGGGGAAGAGAATATGCAAAGTGGGAATTGAGCAGTTGAAAAATGGGAAGATGATGCAAGGTTTTATTCTGGAACTTTTTACCGGGATGAAATCCTTTTGGAGAAAGGACGGATTAGTGTTGTGAATGTTTATAATGACAACTATATGAAATGCTTGGACCTGGAAATGATCAGCCTTCAAAAACTAGGATATGGATATCAACTTGTGCCTTTGATTCAACAGAAGTTGAAGGGTTCTCTGGATGATGGTTCTGGCAGTAGCAGTCAATTGCAATCTTTGCACAAGCCTCTAGGGAATGCTGTTTCTCTACAGAAGCAAGCTGGGTAGCTCTCTGATGCTGCTTCCAGTTATCAGAGCTCGGCTTGGGGCTTGTGCATATTGATATTGGTCAATCAAATGCAATCTTTGCACATGTTTTTATGGAATGCTGTTTCTCTGCAGCTGGGTAGCTCTGACGTTGCCACCAGTTATCTGAAGAAAATGCTTGGCGTGGAGCTTGTTCATATTTATTTTGGTGTCAATAGTTGCAGCAGGCAAATGTTGGGTGATGCGGTTCACATATTATTTTCTATGTTATTTTATTGTAATTTTCAATTATTGTTTATTCATTTTTTTAAGTTCTTGTTAAAAAAACCAAAAGTCACAATTTTGGAACGTGCCTTTTGAATTTGGATTGTATTTTAGGTGAAAGGTTGCATCTTTTAGTGGGTTAAATCCATATTTAAAGCAACCTAATCATTTATAATAGAACATGAACTGAAGTTGACTTTGAGTAGTCATTGGCTTTATTCTCTTTTCGTCTTTGAATTTCTTTCTCCTCTCAAATCCTCCAATCTAGTTCTCCTCTATTCCCATATAGCTTGGCGGCTCCTCCCTTTCTCATTACCCCAATTTCTTCTCCTCTCACCCCAACGATTCTTCCATAAAATTTCTACCACATCAATTGGTATCCGAGGTAGGTTACCGAGTCATTTTTACGACATGACGATCCTATTGATTATTGATGCTTGAAGTGCATCTGAGTCATCTCAGTCATAGTTCAAATTCAAAACAAAAGATAGTCAAGAGTCGACTTCTAGCGAGCATGAAAGTTCAACAATGGTTGAATTCACTCATTATGGACGAGGTAATTCCCAACAACTATTCATTATACGAGGGAGATATTCATATAGGAAGTTCTTGATGTTACCTGTCTATGATGACTGCCTTGCATGCGAAGAATATGAAGTATCGTATCTGTTGTCAACCAAAGTTGTTCAGGAGACCCCTGCGTCACCACTGCCAGCACTGGGGGTGCCGCTAACCTCTCCTGCAATGTTAACTCCTCCAACCCCGATGCAAACTCCATCTGCCACCTATGCATCCCTGTTGGCCAAACCACCGGAACTAGGGATGCAAATGGTTACGGATATATTCGTATCCGATCCGTCACCGTATACATTTGATAGATATTTTGACATTTGTATCCATATCCATTTTAAAATGGATACGAGTATGGATATCGTTTTGATATCCGCAAACATCTGTATCCGTATATCCGTTTTCATATATAAATATAGTCCTACAATTATTTTTAACCATATATAACATATTTCTATATCTTCTTTTACCATATTTGTATAATTTTATGATACAAACACATTTATTGAATTTATATCATGTGTTTTTCATCCAATTCGTATAAAAATGTACTAAGCCTTCTCCCACTATAAGTAGGGTCGGCTACATGGATTCTTGCTCAAATCTATGTTGAAAGATTCGACTATTTTTTACGCTGACCGTCAACTACCTAACGCAACCCCTGCAAGAGTGAGATTTAAACCTTGGTCTTTTGTGTGGTAGACACACTGTACTACCACTAGACCTGCCAATTCGTATATATTTATAAATGCTCTATAGAGTATTACTAACATTACTTGTATGCAATTGGTATCGTTTTACGTCCGTATCCGTTTTTTAAGGATATGGTAAGATAGTTTTAATATCCGTCAATATCCGCATCCACATCCGTATTTGTATTAAAAACGTATAAGGATACGATAATACCTATATCCGTATCCGTCCTCCCTAATCGGAACCCGCCCATCCGATCCAACAATCCTTCTGCAACCCTCTTCTATCACCTTTACATTTACGCCAATGCCGCCTCCACGACAATCCTCTTCCCCCCGGCAACAGTTCCCCTGTCTGCACAACAAAACACTGACATGGCACCATACTCGACCCCATCAACCCCGCTAGTGTCAACTACTTCGTAGCTCTCGTCATCGATTCTAGCAACATCGCCCCGTTTTAGGGCTCCAGATGATCCAAGCATAGTCGTATGTCTTTCTCCCACTCCACACAAGACCCCTAGAATCATCTGCTCTACTCGAGGACAACATAGTTGCTCGCGGAACCTTCCACGAGACCGGCCTCTCCACTGGTGATTCTGAGGTTACGACCAATCCTTTCCCTGAGTGCGTCAACGCCGTCACTGGGCATGGAGAAGAGAAGAAATCCTAGTAACGGTTGGATTTTTCTCTCCAAAAGGATCTGATTCCTCTCAAATTAAGGATCTTGGACTTTCAAGGGGCATTTTAAAAAAGACCGCTCCACTTAAACTATTTTACCAAAAGAAAAAGTTGGAGAAGGTATATGGGTTTTTAATCGAAGGGGTAGAAATATTGCAGCCATATCCCTCAGTGGAAATGAATTATAAATGTAATGCTGAATTGAAGAAAAATGGCTGAAACTAGAAATATTGGACAACGAATTCACATGAGGTTCTCCATGTCCCGCATCCGATGATCGAGCAGCTCTTCAAGAGATGAGTTTTTCAAAGAAGAGTAGAATTGATGCAGTTTAAATATTATTTTAATTGTTATTTTATTGCAATTTTAAATTATTGTAAAACTCCAAAAGTCACTTGGGATGTGCTTCTGGATTTGGATGTATCTTTTAGGTGAAATGATGCATCTTTTAATGGATTAAATCCCTAATTAAAGCAACATATTTATTTGTAATAGACCATGAAATGAAGTTGAATTTGACTAGCCATTGGCTTTATCCTCTTTTCCCCTTTGAATTTCTTTCTCCTCTCAAATCCTCCAATCCAGTTCTCCCTTATCTTCTCCCTTCCCACACAGCTTGGCGTGCAAAATTTAAAAAGGCGGAATCTGGTGAATGATTGCTAGTATACTTGTTCAAAAATTTAAATCGAAGATCAAATTGAAATCTTGTCAGTAATGCATGGCTGAAACTAGCATGAGAAACTGCATTAGGAGGCTTTGCTTATAAACTGTTCACATCTGATAAACAATGAATCACCCAAATGTTTTAGTGGTTGACCAATAAATTTTATGTATCGTAATTTATTAAAAAGAAACTTCTGTATCATAGTATCCACCTTTTTTATTTTTTTAGGATTGTTGGCATTAATCTAAGTCTTTTGTGTTGCTTCCACTTGCAGATGAAATATATGGAGTAATTCGTGGTGTTCGTGGATGGATGGGCTTTTCATGTCTTGAGCTGTTTATTAATATAATGTGGCATCTAGCATCTTCTTCAACTTTGGGTTACCGTTTGGTCGAATTCTCTGACTTTCCTAAGGCGCACTTGAACAATTCTGTAGGACTGAGCGTAAACTGCTTTTTTTTCGTTTTCTCTATTGATTTGCAATTACTTTACTAAAAGCGGAATGAACTGAAAGCACAATTCAGGTGCTTACAAGTAATCTGGTTTGCGAAGTCCGGATTTACTCTTCGGTGTAGGGTCTTGCTACTTGAGTTTAACACAG